>VSMD01017439.1:0-27363 GCA_008750895.1 Mirza zaza
TATTATCAAACCATTATATGCACTGTTACAACTTCTTTAGAAATATAAATGATCCCCACATTAAATGGAGAATTATTTCCTTTTTCTGAAAGTCTTTTTTTCATTCATGTCAGCTTATTGTAAAAAAAAAAAAAATTTAACATAAAGAAAAGCAAAAAGGAGAAAACTATAATAAGTCTCTTATTACTCAAAAGTGTTACAAATCTTTATATTTCTTTCCAGGAGTTTATCTATACTTTCATCTTTCTTAAATTGTTGCCATCAAACTATAAATCATTTTTGGTCCTGATTTTTTTTCTCTGAACACTGTAACTTAAATCTTTTCCCATGCTTTCGCAGAATTCAAATTCCCAAGTAATTTTTCAGTAGACCTAAGTAACAATATATTTATTATACATTTGAATTTATATATAAATATGATTTAACTATATCAACAGTGGGATTAAAATATAAAACAATGAGATTTTTAAAAAATCTTCTATTATTAGTAACCAAAATGCAGAACAGATTAATTTTTCTAAAAAGCCATTCTTCAAACTTTAGGATTTCTTATTCAGTCAGAATCATCTGTATTTCATCAACTACACATCGCATGGTATTTACACCTACACATCACTTTATTTGCTTTGCCTGACAAAATGAAAAGTATTGGGAATTGTTCAGGGAAATATGCCAAAAGAATCTTAGGGACTCTTGAGTTTTACATATTTTCCCAGTTACACTAATGAAAAGGAATTTTGTTTGAGAACTTGACTCGGAGTGCAGCTGCAGGGCATTCGAATGTGTGCTCTGGCTCCAATGGGCCTTCACCAATTTCTATGCAGAATTTTCTAGAATTTCTCTGAATTGCTTGGACAGAGAAGCTAAAAAAGAAGCCCAAACTGGTCTGTGAATAGACTGAATTTCACACTAAAGAAAAATTAAAATCATTCGTGTCACTTCATCTTTTTTTCCTGCAGAGTGCCGAATGCCTGATTTGATTCTTTCTTTTTCTTTTAATGTTTCAACCCCTTGTTTTGGTATAATGTAAAAATAATCTTTACTGACTTTTCTAAGTTTTTTGCCTTTCTGTCTTGAGTAACCATTTACATATCTGTGAGATTTCCTTTTATTTGTACCACTTGAAGAAGAGAACTAAGTTATTTAGAAGAAACCACTACCCTGACAGGGCCTTTGAACTATTCCTTCAGTCGAGTGTAAAGGGAAACACAACAGAATGGACTGTGGAGTTTATTGTTAAATAATAAAAGGCTTTAAAAAAAAACTTCCAAGTCATCAAGATGCCTAGGATGAATGCTGTATGTTCAGATGCTGCTGGAGCATGTAGAGTTGGAGTTTATGGATAGGCTCATGGCTAATGGCAACAATACTGTTCAATAGAATTCTGGATTTTGAGAATGGTTCAAAGTCTTACCACTTCTCTCTGTATAAGCAAACTTTTTTTTTTTTAATTTCAGAATATGATAGGGGTACAAAGGTTTTGGTTACATAAATTGCTCTTGTACTGTTTGAGTCAAATTTACAAGTGTGCCCACCCCCCAGATACCGTGGACTGTACCCGCGTTAGGTGTGAGTTTATCCATCCTCTCCTCCCCTTCCCTCCTGCTTGATTTCAGATGAATGTTATTTCCATATGTGCACATAAGTGTTGATCGATTAGTTCCAATTTAATGGTGAGTACATGTGGTGTTTGTTTTTCCATTCTTGTGATACTTCACTTAGAAGAATGGGCTCCAGTTCCATCCAGGATAATACAAGAGGTATTAGCTCACAATTTTTATTTTTTATTTTTTTTACTTTTTTGTGGGTGAGTGGTACTCCATGATAAGCATTCTTTTTGACCTTTGAGCAAATGATAAACTTCTTTCAGAATTGTGTCCAAATTGTCTCAAAGTACTTTAACACATTTTTTACCATAGTTGACAGTAAATAATATTTATCTTAGAGAAGGCATCATTACAGCATTAGCCATTTTCTGCTAGTCTGTGCCCTGAACCAGTGATAAGAATGCAGGGAGAGTGGGCATTGGTACCCACCTTTAAATTTTTTTTTTTTTTGAGTTTTTGTTACCTACTTTTGTTTACCTCCGTGAGCTTGTGGCCTTGTAGGTGAGACAGACGCGTCAGAAAGCTTATAATAACGCAGTCTGGAAAGTTCTATAATGATCATGTAGTAAATGCCCTGGGATATCAAGGAGAGAGCACATAATCTACTTTGAGAAGTCGAGGAAAGTAACAAATGAAAATCACAGTCCAATCTCCGTAAACGCTAAGCTCTTATAGAAAAAGAAATTAGATTAACTTAGTCCTGGTTCTTTTCTAAATCAACTATATGATTTGGAATCTGAGCTTAGGATACGGAGGGAAAAAAATCAAACCAAATTTTGATACCAAATGCAGGAATGAGGTGAAATAAATTTTTTATTGTAGCTCTCCTTTTATTGCTCCCAATAAATACTTCCTACTTTCTGATTTTCCTGAATTGTATTAGTTGGCAGAAAGCGGAGCAGCCCTGTGTTTCTAATTAAAAGTTGGATGGTGAGCTGAAGTTTGAGGAGGTCATCTCTGGGCGTGTCTGCTTTTGGCTGTCTCCGGCAGCTCTGCTAGCATATCCTTGGGAATGAAAATGTAATCCTTCATGTGACACAGTTTAAGTAAACCACTTAGTCCTCTGCAAACACCAAATGCTCAGTACGGTACTTACCCTACGTTTGATACTACAGTGTCTTTACAGGCCATTCTAAGATTGTGAGCTTGTAAGTACCTTTATTCCCATTGCATCTAAGAAAACAAAAGGTCGACTCAAAATATAAGTGCCTTTGTGTATGTAGCTTTGAGTCTTCACATTGACTCCACTACGCATTTGCTGTTTAGACAGATGCGGAGGTGACAGAGAAGCCAGGGCCGTGTGGCAGGATGAGCAAGAGGTTTCTTTTTCCCGGCAGTGTCTGGACTGGCTCACCAGCTCCCGCTGCAGTGATCACCAGCAGCCTCCTTGGTGCTGAATCTACTGACTGCCTCTCAGTCCTCACCCCGCTTCCAGCCTCAAGGTGGCATTTGACTCCCTTCATCTCCAGTGACCCTCTTCCTTGGCCTCCCTCCGAGACTTCCCTGTGACGCCCCACCTCCGTCTTCAGGGTTCTCTGACTTTACACCGTCCCTCCTGGTTTCCTTGTGGTCTCTCTTCTCCTTACTATTCCTTAAAAGCAAATGTACTTGCCCCTTTTCTCGCCCTGTGCCCTCTCCCTGGGTGATCTTACCACTCCATGCTTCAAACTGCTAATTATGGTTTATGGTCTCCACCCACACAAATAGCCTGGTGAAGTCAGATGACTTGGTTTGATTCCCGGCTCTACTACTTACTAGTTGTGTGACCTTGGGCAAGTGACTTATATTCTCAGCGCCTCAGCTTCCTCATCTGTCAAATGGAGATACAAATAGTTAACCCAATAAATATAAAGCATAGCTCCCTGCCTATTAACTGCCGCCAGCCTACCCTCAATTTTATCTGGCTAATATTTATTCATTTGTCTGGTCTCAGCTTAGATGTGTTACTTCCTACGGAAAGCTTCCCCGGATGTTCCACATCTACTGAGATCCTTTAGATCCTTTTTCCATGCACTCTCATAACACAGTATAATCGCCCCCTCTCCCCATCGGTGTTTATCACATTTATTGTGACTGCTGGCTGGGCTCGGTGATTCACGCCTGTAATCCTAGCACTCTGGGAGGCCGAGGAGGGTGGAATTCCTCAAGGTCAGGAGTTCGAAACCAGCCTGAGCAAGAGCGAGACCCCCGTCTCTACTATAAATAGAAAGAAATTAATTGGCCAACTAATATATATAGAAAAAAATTAGCCAGGCATAGCAGCGCATGCCTGTAGTCCCAGCTACTTGGGAGGCTATGGCAGGAGGATTGCTTGAGCCCAGGAGATTGAGGTTGCTGTGAGCTAGGCTGATTCCACAGCACTCACTCTAGCCTGGGCAACAAAGTGAGACTCTGTCTCAAAAAAAAAAAATTAAAATTAAAATTAAAAAAAATAAAATAAAAATATTGTGACTGCTGGTGTATCTGTAACTCCTATCAACTAGAAGCTCTGCGAGGGCAGAGATGGAACTGAGCATGACCTGAGCATCAGTGTGTCCTCAGGGTCTAGCCTGGGGCCTGCCACAAAGTACTTAAATATTTGCCAGATGACTGTATTGTGTGTGCATGGTGCATCTAAAGGCATTACTTCTTTGTGGTCACATCACTAGGTTTGGTAGGTCAGAAAATTCTTACCAGATTTGTTGTGGTTGAGTATCCTGGACAGCCTGGCCCACATCATCCACGGAAGACCCCACTGGAAGCCCACACAACAGTTTAAAAAAACTTTAATGATGGCTATAGTATGCTAAGGAGCACTTTATGAGGCCTGCCTTGGGAATAGAATAGGCTCCCCCGTTGTTGCTTGGTACTGTGATGTTGTTATGAACGTGTGACTATTCCATTTTGGAGGGTGGTGGTGTCTACAATAAACTTCTCTAGGGCAGAAGTTATCTCTGTAGAATGTGGAGGGCTTCGGACTTACTCTTTTCAAATATTGGAAGCACTGTTATAGGGAAAAGGATTAGGCTTAGTGTGTGGGATTCCAAGAGATAGGAAGCAGCAGGAATGCAGATGTCTCCTCTTTAGAACAAAGAACTTTCTCACTGTAAAAGCTGTCTGGAAATGAGCGGGCCACCCTGGAGCTGATGGGCTCCCGTCACCGTCAGCGTTCACGCATGGCAGGGACAAGCCATGGGCAGGGACAAACCCTGGGCATGCATAGCTGGAAGGAGATGGACAGTGGGTCTTCAGGGTCCTTTCTAAGCCTGGAAGGAGCCGTTCCTCACTCACTCAAGAACCACTGAGCTAGACCCCATGCCCACACCATGCCCCCAATAAATGACTCGGGGAGAATGACTACTGAATTACTCACCAGCAAGAAATGGCATCCACATAATTATTTAAACCATTTTAATGGGTGGTTCTATGGCATTTCTTTAGATTGATACTGCTATTAAAATTAGCCCCATTGCCCAATAACTTTTCCCTTTTTGGTCTCTTGGTAAAGATGTATCTGTGTCTTGACTTTAGCCTAGGTGATGTGTGCATGGACCACTGTGGTCCAAGAAAGTGGACATAGTGAGTGGATTTTGGAATTGTATGTTCTCTACCAACATCCTCTGATTTGGTTCTGGTATCTGAGGCTGCTTTCACATAGATTGCCCAGGAAATCTATGTGCCTTTTATTAAATTCACTTTTTCCCCCCCAAATCAGGATCACGCCCACCCCTCTTGGGGAAGGGAAGAGCACTGTCACGATCGGGCTGGTGCAGGCTCTCACTGCGCACCTGAACGTCAACTCCTTTGCCTGTCTGAGACAGCCTTCCCAAGGGCCGACTTTCGGAGTGAAAGGTACTGTGTTTAAGAACTATTGTAATATATTTTTCAGAGCAAAATTTGGGGGAGGAACGTTTAAAGATAAATCATCAACAGATAAGGAGTTAAAACGTCGCAGAGGAGCTAGCACGTTTCATCGCTGCACACTCAGTTCGGAGCAGTCCCCCACGTTGGTCCTCCCGGGGACAGAGACAAGCAGAGGGAGCTGTGGGGGCTTCATGGAGCCCCTCAGGAAGCCCGTTCCCCTGGCTTTGTTGCTCAGGACTCCCGCCTCGAGCGGAGCCTCCCGTTGAATCAGCGCCTCTTTGCCAGGCGATCTTGAAAAGCTGCCATTTGTGCTGTGTCTTATCATCCCGGCCCGGGGGAAAGGTCTCTCCTCTGAACAGTCAGAGACCCTCCAGTCTCAGCTCGCCAGGGCGGCTGCGTGGGGCCTGAGCCTCTCGGGGCCGAGCTGGCTGCGGACAGCGAGTTATCATGAAAATGCCTCTCTGGCTGTGGTTGGGCTGATATCTGGCAACTTCCCTTTCGTTCCTCTTTCTTCCTTGATTTATCATGAACTCATTCCTTACCTCACTTTACAACAGCATTTATTGCTGCAATTACTGTTTATTCTTGGCACTTTGGGGTTTTCTAACAGTATTATATTTATATCACTATTACAAATATTAATACCTCCTATCTCATTATGTTGTGCTAACTCACAGAGTGTCATACATTATGTAGTGGAGTGAGCACTAGACTTGGAGCGTGAAGGCCGAGGTTTTATTCACAGCTGAGACTCTTACTGCTGTGTGACCGTTAGCCAGTCATGACCTCTCTGAGCTGCATCTGTAAAAATGTAAAAAAGGCTGATATTACTTGTCTTATGGCTGGGAGTAAGGATCAAATGAGATAGCACGTAAAGAACAGGGTACATTGTAAGATGATCCTAACATGGACGGTTTCGTTATTGTTTCAGGAAAGAGAAGTCTTTTTAATATTATAATATTTTGAGATATAAGCAGCATGACAAATCTTATTTACTGTTATTTAAAATAATTGACTAAAGTTGACAATTTGTTACCCCGAGGTGATTATCCGGTGGATTGTTTTTAACAAAGTTTTCTGATACTTCAAGGCATATAGGATTTAGATGAAGCATAGTCGCATAAATCTAATAATAAATTAACAAAATAACCTCATATCTTGCTATGTTTTGCAGTAATGACATTTCCTGTATTATGTTTACCTTTGTATTTTTACACAAAGAAATGGAAGACTTTAAATTACATAGTTGGATACGATGTGAACTTTTGGTTTTTTTTTTTGAACTTCTGCTTAGAGCATTTAATGTTTCTGTCTGTTGTTTTTGCATCTTGGGCGTAGATGCCTCCCTGTTGGGTTTGGGGGGCTGTGTCCATTCAGGGTTGCTGTTCTTGGTGACTCGTTTCAAATCCCGCTCATTCTGTTGTTTAGGGGGAGCCGCGGGCGGCGGATATGCCCAGGTGATTCCCATGGAGGAGGTAAGACCATGAAGAGAGGTGTGTCCGGCATCACTGAACGTCCCTTCTGTCACCTTTCTCTCTGCTGCTCCCTGGGCCCAGGCCCACAGCCCTTTATGCACAATCGCAAAGTCCTAGGGGCTCTAAAACAAAAAATGTTTGCATAGCTTATGTGGTGACAAAAGCTGACATTGACCATTATGAGCTGTGTATGTGTTTTGTTTGTACCACTTCATGTGAATATTTATATATATTGCTGGAGGGAAATTATTTTGATTAATGAGTGCTGACCTAGCCCTTACTTGGGGTGTTTTATAAACCTCACACTACCTTCCTAATTTCTTCCAAAAACTACCGAATCCCAAAACCCATCGAACCCGTTGAGGGTTCTGGGTACCAGGCTGTGGGCCGGCATCTCCATCGAGCGTCTGTCATACCGCCAAGCTCAGGAAGACTTAGATGCTTCACTTCTGTCAATTAAGACTCCAAGATAAAACAATTCCAGAAGAAAATGGGCAGAAACAGCTGATGGTGTTAATTCTTACTTCCCCAAGAACTCCATCGATGTTCTGCCTGGCCCTGCCCCAGTCCCCTGTGTCTACCCAGGGACCTGTGCCCTTCAGTTCTACTGTCTGCAACAGCCCCGTAGTCCAGGCCCTGCACCATCTTGCTAAGTCCCAGTCTGAGCTGGCTCCTTTCCTGTTTTGTAATTTCAGCAGTCACCTGTCCCCCTCCAGCAGGGCACGGAGGTCCTCGTGGGTGGCTGCTCCGGCCTCATCGTCCACAGAGTCACACCTGCATCCCGCCCTTCTCTATATCAAGCCCCTTGCCAGACTCCCTTCCTGTTTTCTTTCAGTTCCAGGACTTCTCCCTTGCCTGGAATGGTTCTTCCCTTCCTTTGCTGCCCTCTCTACGCAGCTCAGATGCTAGTCCCGCGGTTCTGCTCCCCCCCCCACAAATCCCCCTCGTACTCCGTGTTTACGCCATCTGGTTCACTCAGCTGTGATGAGCTGCAGGCCTTTCTGGAGGTTTCAGGTCCCAGCACTTAGCAGAGTGCCTGGCACATAGTAGGTACTCACGAGGAAATATTTTTGACTTTGTTGAAGGAATAGGAGAAGTGTTTGCTCAAGGAGGCCCGAGTGTCAGGGAAGCCAAAGAGAAAATTTGGGCAAACATCAAGGATTGCGGCTGGGGGTGAGAGAGCAGCCAAGGCATGGCTGAGAAGAGGAGCCCAAAGCCTCACATCTGGGGAGTGGGCACCACGCCCAGCCGGGAGCCCAGGAGGCCAAACTGGGGCTGGAGGACGAGGAACGTGCCCAGGGGAATGGCTAAAGCCGGTAAATACTGAAAGGACACTGATGTCCCAGTGTGTTAGGGTGTCAGCCGAGTAGCCTGAAGGGAAACTACCTTATGGTATTGAGTGGCCTGAACACACTCGGGCACTTTGTTCCTTGAAGTTGAGCCCCTCCCGACCCACTTCATCTACGTCCCCAGCTCTGAGCACCGTGCTTGACACTTGGTGGCTGTTCACCGAGTGCCCCGCACAGACAACGCATGCTAGAGGACACTTAATAAATGGTCATCTGGGAACATGTTAGGACAAAGTCCAGGTGGACTGAGCAACTAAAGCTGCAAATACTCAGGCTCGAAGGGTGAGAAGGAGCCAGCCTGATGAAGTGAGGTTGCGCCTTCCAGGCAGTAGGAATTGCTGGTGGGAAAGCCCCAGGCAGGAAAGGGCTTGGCCTTTTCGGGCATTGGAGGACCTCACGGAGCCCAGTGGCCTGGCAGATGGGAGGGACGGGAAGTAGAGGAGTGGGCAGGTGGCGGTTTTCTCAGGTGATTGCAGTTTGTAGCCAAGAGGCTGGATTTTATTGGGGTGCCATGGCCAACCGTGGAAGGGATCTTGACAGGACAGTTACAGGATGCAAATTGGGCTTTATTAAATTCCCTCTGGCTTCTGTGCAGAGAAGGTACTGTGGGGGCCCCAAGTGGACACGAGGAGTCCAGTAAGGCCTGGACTTCCCCAGGGGAAAGACAGCAGTGGCTTGACCCAGGTTGGTGGCAGTGAGGGTGGAAAAGAGGATGGCGATTTAAGATCTGTTTGCAGATGTTTGCAGGATTAGATGTGGGCTGGGAGAAAGGGGGAGGATTCAGGGATGACACCCAGGGTACTGGCTTGAGCAACTCAGTAGAGTCATTTCTTGAAATGGAGAAGCAGGAGAGAGGAGTGGGAGGTGTGAACTGTGTGGGGCAGGCGTGGTGGACGGTTATGTTCAGGAGAGTGATCTTTGGGGCCTGTGAAACATTGCAAGTGGATCTCAAGGAGACAGCTGGAAGGAAAAACTTACATCCCTTTGGCCAATTGTAAAATGGCCAAAAGGTTTAGTAGAAACATCAGAAAAGAAATATTAACACACCAGTGAATGTTCATCTTCATTAATAAATAAATCTACATTAAACCCACTATCAGTTACCATTTTACTTGTCAAATTGACAGAATTGGATTTTTCAAAATAGTAATGATACCAGATTTTGGCAATGAGAGATCCAAGTACACTCCCATGCACTGCTGGGAAGTATATGTTGATTAAACCCTTCTGGAAGAGAGTTAGAAATATGTAGCAAGTGCCTTAAAAACATTTATAGTCATTGGCCCCCAAAAATTCATTTTTAATTTATCCTAAGGAAAAATCGGATATGTGTGCAAAGATTTAATTTTAAAACTATGTACCTTCTTTACGTAGTTTATAACATTAAAAAGTTGGAGAACTTAATGTCTAATAATAGGATATTATGTTAACTATATTTTGAGACTAATGTTGTAAAAATGCTAGTAATATTAACATTTAATATAAAAGCTAAAATGTAAACTATTATAGTGTTACCATCCCAATATTTAAAATTATATTTTGTAAGATATACATGACATATATATATAATTTTTCAAATTTTCCCCAGTGAACATATTTTTATAAGTTATAAAATGAAATTTTAGCAAGAAAATAAAAATGTTTAATATTCCAAGAAATTAAAGAACTATAACTTAAAACAGAACACTGCCTTTTCAACTATTAAATTATTTTTTTAATCCAGAGGTTACTTTGTTTCCAAGTTGCAGATGGTAACTTCATCCCTTTCAAATAATAATTTGGTGATATTATCAAGGTCCTTTAACCCAATAACCATACTCCTGAAAATATATTGCTCATTAGCAATTATTTTTCTTAGAAAAGGAAAAAAGCTATTTGTGTGTATTCTTTATAACTGTAGCCTTCTTTGCAAATGCGAAAAATTTGGAAGCAACTTAAATATCCAGACGTAAGAGGCTCAAAATTTTGGTACATCTACTACAAACAGCCCCTGTAAACTGTGACTATCCATAAGAGTGAAAATAAGGAAACCAGTCAATGAATCCACTGGAATATTTTCCCTTAACCCAGGAATGGAAGAATTTTTTTTTTTTTTTGAGACAGAGTCTCGCTTTGTTGCCCAGGTTAGAGTGAGTGCCGTGGCATCAGCCTAGCTCACAGCAACCTCAATCTCCTGGGGTCAAGCAATCCTGCTGCCTCAGCCTCCCAAGTAGCTGGGACTACAGGCATGCGCCACCATGCCCGGCTATTTTTTTCTATATATATATATTAGTTGGCCAATTAATTTCTTTCTATTTATAGTAGAGATGGGGTCTCGCTCTTGCTCAGGCTGGTTTTGAACTCCTGACCTTGAGCAATCCACCCGCCTCAGCCTCCCAAAGTGCTAGGATTACAGGCGTGAGCCACCGTGCCCGGTAGGAATGGGAAAATTTGCAATCAGAGAGACTGCTTAAGAGTTCCATTGGAAGATCTTGACATTGGTTTTCTGATTTAGGCTGTCCTGCAGACTCAGCTCATTATAAGGATATGTAGTTAGCATATTACTTGGTTTATTCAGGCAGTCCTTCAATTCTGCCATGGTGGTTTGAAACAAATAGAAAGAGGTCTTGCTTCATTTCTAGTTCAACCTTCACTTGACTGGGGACATCCATGCCATCACTGCTGCCAACAACTTGCTGGCTGCTGCTATCGACACAAGGATTCTGCATGAGAACACTCAGACAGATAAGGTGAGAAGGATTCCTTGCTATCCATTTTGGGCATCCTATCCAGAGATTCCTGGATTCTTAAGGAGCTAATGGAGAGATTAATGAAGTCTGTAAACTCTGAAATTTTATTCAGAACTTTGTGAATTTTTTTTTCTTTTTTTCTAAGGGCTGGTTTCACCATCAGTTTTTCTTTTCCTTTTAAATTCACTCCTCCAACCCTACCATTAAGTACTGCTCCAAACCGCCCACTCCTTTGCTGACAGGTAATGTTCCTTTCACACAATCTTTATATATCTCTGCATCCCTGCAAACGTGGGGTGGAGGGGAGCAGGGAGAGAAGGGACTGTGGGCTCCAGGGTTGTGAGCGAGTGTGGCGGGAACAGATACAGATGAGACAAACCCCTCACCTGCCACCCTTGAAAGCCAGCCCATATTACCGAAAGTCCAGCACTTGTCCCTGAGGCCACATCAGAAGAATGAGTAAGGAGAAGGAAAGAGGAGTTTATTACTTTGCCGGCAAATAAGGAAGTTGGCAGACTCCCGACTCTAAGTACCAACGTCCAGAACTTGGTGAATTTTATGTATGTCCGTATTTCCTAAGGAGTGGGTGCATACTTTGGTCAGATTCTGAAATAGGTCTATGACCACTGCCAAGTTGTTGGGAGAATTATATTATATTGTATTTTTTAAGCCAAATACTCTTTGAGATGAGTCTTTAAAAGTAATGGGTAGACTGGTTCTCTTCCTTCTTGCTGTAGATCCAATCTCTGGTCTATACGAAGGGGATTGGACAGATGTCTTTTGAAGAGTAATGTTATATGTAGCTATCCTAGGTGTGCTGTTATGAAGGTCAGAGACCCTTGTTGGGCTTCATGTGTGTGCAGTCTAAGAGGTAAATCACACCCCCAGAGGGGATTGGGTGCTAATTCTCAGCAGACAGAGGGCATAGATAAAAGCGTACTTTCTGGTATGTTTTACAATAGGGTCATGATTTTCTTCAGTTAAAGTAATTCCTTAGTCTTTGGAGCAGACTTCAAATAAATATTAATTTGATTGTTGTAAGGCTATAGATCAAGAAATACATTTATGCAAACTCTTTGCAATGTGCATTATTTCAGGTCTAATCAGTTTTATTAAAATGAAAGAATTTAGGTCTACATTATTTATATTAGCCTACAAATTTTAATAGGGACTGTTATCTAAATAGTTTAGTTATAAATGTAATGAACTTTGTCATATCCTGTGAATTGTCCAAATTCATAGTTGGCCCCTAAACTTTTCTGAAGTTTTGTTTTTGTTTTGTGTTTTTAGGCTCTATATAATCGGCTGGTTCCTCCGGTGAATGGTGTCAGAGAATTTTCAGAAATTCAACTTGCGCGACTGAAAGTAAGTTTCCAGTTAGCAGTTCTAAATCAATACAGCAGAGAGAATGCAGTATTAGAAACCTGAAAACTGGACCCTGCACCAAGGAACCAGGTGGACAAATTAATTAAAGTTTTTAGGTGTCACTTTCATTATCTGTGAAACAAGAAACCTACTTTGCTAATCTACAAATTCCCTAGTCAGCTAACAAATTAGCCGAGCACAGTGGCACGTGCCTGTAATCCCAGCTACTTGGGAGGCTGATGCAGGAGGATCACTTGAGGCCAGGAGTTTGAGGCTACAGTGCACTGTGATCACACCTGTGACTAGCCACTGCACTCCAGCCTGGGCAACACAGCAAGATCCCATCTTTAAAAAAAAAAAACTAACAAATTACAATTTTTGTGAGTCCTTCTCTTTCTAAAGAGAAGTAAATGATAAAACTAGCCTTTGAAAATTCATCTATTTTTGTTGTAGCAAGATACTACAAGTGTACTAATGAAAGCCATCTTAATTCTTACCCCCTTATTTCTGATGAGTTTTGCTGCTTCTGACCTTCTATGCAAATTACTTGCTTTTTTTTTTAAGAAACTAAAAAATAATCCTTAATGATTTAATTTACAACCACTGGCATTTAGATGGATTTGAAATTTACCCCCTTGCTCCTTACCGAACCAAGTTTGGTGTGTTGAGAGTAGTCATGCTTCTATCCCCAGCAGCTATAACATGTACAGTTTCTGCTTCCTGCATCCTTTTCTTAAACTTGGTCATTAAAAACCACTTTCTTAGGATGTTTTTTTCCTCACAGAAACAGATGCATTCAAAGTTTTAATGTTGTTATTTCTCCTCAGTGAATTAGAAATAACTTGTTTCAGAGCATAGACATACACTTTACTTGAATTACTGGTATTTGTATCTGAAAGGAAGAACTAATGCACCAGAGCATCAGTTATTATATGGACAGCAGTTTATGTCCCTTCTGAGCACGTGGCAGCCGTGTAGAGCCGAGGCAGCCGGCAGCAGGCAGAGTGTTCATTGTCTACTGTCAACTGTGCTACATTTTCAGATCCGCCATTTTAAGTCTATTACAAATGTTCAGTGTCTTCCGCTTGTAGAGGATCTTTGGTCAGCATTTATATAGCTGATTTGAACTAACCTGCTAAGTCCAGTTTAGTTTTCAAAAGGATTTACCAATCATGGAGAAAATAAAACGGGAGGGATAATTGTGGTTACCTTTTGCTTTCCATTCCTTCTCCAACTTACCACATTTTTTTTTCTTTAATCATTAGAGACTGGGAATAAACAAGACCGATCCGAGCGCCCTGACCGAGGAGGAAATGAGTAGGTTCGCGCGTCTCAACATCGACCCGGCCACCATCACCTGGCAGCGAGGTGGGTGCTGACCGCCAGGCTGGGAGGATGTCTTCCCGCCGAAGCTCTCAGGCTGATTTCATAAACGCTCGGTTTGATCTCTTCCCCTTGTCCTCCCAGCCTGTGCTTCCTAATAAACCGTTTCTTCTGGTCACCACCATTTTGCCATCCTCTTCCCTCTCCTTGCCTGCTGTGTAGACCCACTGCTCCATCTGGTCCCAATGCCATCTACTCTCACCTCTTCCAAATTTCCGAGGAAAATTACTTAATTTTCTCTTCTGTCTCTCTCTTCCTTGCCTTCCTGTCTCTGCAAAAAATTTAAGGCCAGCATCTTCCCTTCTTTATCCTGCTGCCTTCTCCACCCACCATCCTAATTTCTCCCGTTCATGCCCTCACCGTGAGCTGTAGGCAGCTCTCTCCTTGGGGTTTTCAGTGCTGAGTTTTTTTGGCATGTACTTCCAGCTGTTTCCTCTGCCGCTTCAGACGCGGCAGGAACAGACTCCCTGTGAGCTCCCCCTGCTCCCCTCTTGGCTATGACGCCCTCTCGTCTCCCCCACTGCCGTCTGCATCTGTCAGTCACGACAGGGTGGGATGGTGCAAGGAAGCACTAAACGCAGGGACCAGGAGCCCGGTGTGTCCCCCACCTGCCCCTGGCTCCCTGCATGACCCTGAGCAATTCACGTGCGTGCTGGGGGCCTCGGTCTCTTGGGGGTGGAGAAGGAGACGATCAGACCCACTTCACAGGAATGCGGCAGCAGCACTTCGTGAACCTCACGGGGCTGCAGAAATACTGATGGCTTGTGTTCTTCAGCCTTCCTAGATTGTCCTTCTCAGACTCTGCCCCCATTTCCCCCATTTCTACCCACTTTTAGAATGTATTTATCAGATGCCTGATTTTTTTTTTTAATATTTTCTTTTTAGAGATGGGGACTCATGCTATAGCCCAGGCTGGAGTGCAGTGGTGTGATCATAGCTCCCTGCAGACTTTGACTCCTGGGCTCCTACAATCCTCCCACCTTAGCCCCCCAGACAGCTAGGACTATAGGTTTGCCACCATGCCCAGCTAATTTTTAAATTCTTTGTAGAGACATGGTCTCCCTGTATGGCTCAGGCTGGACTTGAACTCCTGGCCTCAAGCGATCCTCCCACCTCAGCCTCCTAAAGTGCTGGGATTATATGCATGAGCCACTGCGCCTGGCCTGATGTGTAGTTTGTAGCAGTTTCCTTCTAATAACTTATATTGCTTCTGTTTCCATGTCCCAGTTTAGGAGGTTTGTATTAACAGAGATGTCATCTTGTCACTTCCTGTGTCAGAAGCCTCCAGGGGCTCCCCCCATCCTGGGTGATAAAGTAGCCTTGGCATAGCTTGGCCTTCAGGGCCACCACAGTGAGGCTTTGTTCCCTTTGCTCCCCGTCTGCTTGCCAGTCAGGAGGGCCTACCTTGTCCTTCTGCCAGCCTTCGCCAAGCCTTCCCCAGCTCTCCCTATCTGGGCCAGTCTTGCCTTCCAGATCTAGTCCAGGTCGCACGTCCTCATGAAGCTTCTCTCTTGGGAAGCCACTCAGCCAGTCCCGCTAAGAATTTAGTGTTTTCACGCACACTGTGAAGTGGAGAGACAAAGACCAGAGACTGAGTCTTGGCTCCCCCATTTATGAGTTGCATAACTTCCGGACAAACTACTTCCCCCGTTTCCTCATCTTTAAAATAGACTGGTAACACCAGCCTCCCTGCTGGGGAGGCTGAAATGTGAGGACTTTCCTAACTCAAAAGTATTGCCTGGGTGATCATCAGATGTCATTGTGGTAATAGTCGTATTATGTCGTTTGGCTGTGTGTCTTGGTCTCCCAAACTAAACTAAAATCTTGGAAACTTTTGAGGATACAGTTTTCATATAAAAATAAGTAAGAACATTGTAGAGATTTTGGAAATGTCTTAAAAATCTCCCTATACTAATGAAATAACTATATTCATAGTTTTTTTTGTGTATCTGGGTTTTGTGTGTGGCTCTAACTATAATTTAGGTGTGTAGGCTTTATATCCTGTACTAGTTTCATTTATGTCATAAGTATTTTCCATTTTATTAGCTCTTTGTTATAATGGCCATTTTAAATGTCTCTAGAATATTCCTTTTTGGATGAACCACAACTTACACACTTCTGTTCATGGACGAACAACATTCGTCTGTTCATGGACGAAATAACTGCCATGAATATTTTCAGCATTTTATTGGGAAGCCTACATATTTTTTCTAAATAATTTTTTATAATAGCTAGGAAGATTAATGATTAAAATGCCATTATGTCCAAAATGCATACTCACCTTTTTAAAAGGCATTTGTGAATTTATCTTACTCTTTACAACTTTTATGGAGGTTTACTGGTGAATGAAAAATCGTGCAGATAGAAATATGTTTATCTTAAACCAAGCATGGGAATATGCTAAAAGAGAAATTTTTTATAGCAATTGGCATTCTTCCACTTCTGCTTTGGGGTTCCAGCCTGGGCACATATCAGAAATAGGGCATTGGCTCAGATGTTGGTCTTAGAAAGGTTACATCATGTTTTATGCCTGGGGCCAGTGTGAGATCGGTTCTGTCTGCAGAGGCAGAAAGGACTGAAATGTTCTGTGGTTGCAATTTTAATGGAAGAGATAACTTTAACAGATTATTCCAGGAAAATACTAGAATTATATTTCGTGTTTAATGCACTAAAGTAAAGAAAACTTTATTGCTGTGGCCAAGCCACCTGGCTGTAAGGAATTTGGAATGACATTTGATCAGTAGTTTGGCACTTATTATCATAAAGTAATATAAGAAATAGGCTTGTTCATCAAATGAATTGAGGATATTTCCTGGTAGGGGTTTATGGCTTAGACCTAGAACTAATGCAACTCTGGTGATGAGATTGGATCGTTATATGATTTGAATACTAGAGGTGGACACTCAGTGGTCCTAGGGGAGGGTGGGGTGACACCCTCTTCTCAGGCCATGTGGTTGTTCCACTGTTTAGTGGCCACCCTTCCTTTCAGCCTGTGTACAAAATCAGGTGATTGTTCATCCTATGCCTCGTACCAGAAGCTTAAAGGCTACATGTGCCTGGTAACTGAGTGGAAACCAGGTACAAACCAGAAACCCATAGACTATTCCAGAAACACTTAACATAAGCAGAAGAAAAAGGAGACATCAAGCCGTTTTGTTGCAGATTAGGACTTTGCACAGTTAGACAGGTCGGAGCCCCTGTGTCTCTGAGCATCTCATACCCCGGGGCTCACCAGCCTACCTTCTCCCTCATCTCCCCCGCATGGACATGTCCTGGCTTGGACCACAGCCCCACCAGCCTCACTCATGCTCAGTGGACCAACATCAAGTTATGGTTCCCAACGTGGCCTTGACAGCGCCGTAGGGAATCGATGCCACAGCTTCCATGGAAGCCGCCATAGTGGCTCTGCCCCTGATACAGCACTTTGTATCGCTCAGGCTCTTAGCCCGCGTCCTAAGGCACACTGAGGATGTTCCTCTTGACACAGCGCTGTAGTACTGAAGGGACTGTCTAGCGCAACGAATAAACAAACAGATCTGCCCCCTTCCTGTCCCCCTATGCTTACTGGCACCCTCCAAGTCACACCTTAGAGCAGAGACTGATGTCTTCTTCTTTGTATCCCTCTACAGCCAGAACAGCCCTGGGCACAAAGTAGGCCCTCAAGACATATCATATTCCAGGAAGGAATCAATATGTTTCTTATTCTACCTTTAGTTCTGTCATTTATAGGACTTGCATACACTAACTTGGGGCTACTTTGTTTACATTTCCCTTACGTATCACTGCTGCTGTCACACATCTCTTCCCCTGTGTATCCAAGTCCTGGTGGATGGCGAGACACCCTGCTCTCCCAGGCCATGTTCAAGGTACAGGTGGGCTTTGGATGCCACTGATTATGGTTGATCTTGTGAAACTCTCACTCTTGCTCTCCCTCTCTCTCTCTCCTTTTTTTTTTTTTTTGTTTTTCTTTTCTCTTTGCTATATAACAACTGGCTGAATTTCCATTGTTGACTTTAAAAGAATTTGATACAAGATCATCTCAATCGGGTGCCAAGATTGTGTATGCTACATATCAGAAGAGGAGATGTTTGTGTTTTACATGACTTTGCACCATACGTCTTAGGAATAAAAGTAATAGCTAGTGATAATTTTGAGAAGCAGTCCTTTCATTTTGTAGATAACTCTGCTTATATCTTTAAAAATCACGAAGAGGGTTCATATGGGTTGATCCGTGTGAATGTGTCAGTGGAAAAGTACGCGCAAGAAAGTGCACATATTATACCGTAGGACCTGCGACAGCTGAATCGGGGACAACAAAGCCAGGCAGGACCGGCAGGTCTGCTAGTGCTTTGTATGTATGTAATAGAAAAAGCCACCTTTCTTCATCCTACAGATGCCCATGGTCCCCAAATACCTCATTTCCATCACCGTTTTCGTTTGTGCATAATATATATGTTTAATAAATTGGATTTGAGTTGTCAGTGTGAACAGCTTATTTGAAGCCACGTTAATTATTAGTGAGGTCTGTGCCCTTCTGGCTTTGTCTCCTGGCTGTGTAAATTTGGTTTTCCCTGAACCAGATCTAGTTTTCACCAATGAAGTCTAAATCGGTGCAGCCCAAACAGACCAGTGAAGAAAACAGAGGACTGGCGCCTGCTCCAACCGTGCTTGACCCTGCCCCACTCCACCGCCGCCCTGCTACTTTATTTACTTTTGGGTTTTTGTATTTGTGGCAAAATTTACATAAGATAATATTTATCTTTTTAACCATTCATAAGGATAAAATTCATGGCATTAAATACATTCGCCATGATTGTACCATCCCCACAATCTACACCCAAAGCCTTTTCATTATCCCCAATGAAAACTCTGTATCCATCAAATAATAACTCCCCTTCCACCTCTGGCAACCATTGTTAACCCCTGTTCTGCTCTCTGCCTCTATCAAGTTGCCTATACTAGGTACCTCATGTAAGCAGAATCATACAGTATTTGCCCTTCTGTATCTGGCATATTTCACTATGCACGTTTTCAACGTCCATTCATGTTGGAGTATATGTCAAGATTTCCCTCCACTTCAGGCTGGATAATATCCCACTGTGTGTACGAACCACGTTGTGTTTATCCATTCATCCATTGGCGGACACTTTGGTTGCTTTCACCTTTTGGCTACTGTGAATAATGCTGCTATGAACATGGCGTTCATTTACCTAGTTGAGTCCCTGTTTTCAATTCTTTTCGATAAATACCCCATAGTGAAATTGCTGGTGGTTCTATATTTAACATCTTGAGAAACTGAGTCGACTGATTCTTGTGACTCAGGTTTCAGCGTAAAATATCACGACTTCAGAAATGCTTTTCCTTGCTGCCTACTCTAATAGGGCGCCTCCACCACCACCATTTTCTGACACACACTATCATATTGCCCTTTTTATCTTCCTGGGGCACTCATCGTTAGCCAATATTTTCCAGTTCATTTGAGTCCTTCACTGTGTCCACCGTCAGCTTGGAGAAAGCCAGACATTGTTTTCCTCTTTGCTGCTTCCCTGGCACCAGAGCAATGCCAGACCCACACCAGGCAGCCGGTCCATATTTGTTGATTGAATAACTAATCTGTTCCCTTCTCTTTCAGTGTTGGATACAAATGACCGATTTCTGCGGAAGATAACGATTGGGCAGGCCAGCACGGAGAAGGGCTATTCCCGGGAGGTAGGTGGCGCCTTCTTCCCAGCAGTGTTTCTGTTCTTACTTGTATTGGTTTCCCCTGGCCCAGGAGGTCACTCTGTGCCTCTTCTCGTCCCCCACCTGCAGTGGCCAGTGGCTCTGCCCCCATTTCATGCCCTGAGCAGGGCTGGGAGAAGATACGGAGTCTGGAAAGCTGCGGTGTCTTCTCATCATCCTTTCTATGTTTCAGTTGTGTTTCCAGAAAGAGCTACTCAGCGTGTCCCTTGAACATAAAATCTTGCATAGTTTATTGGAAACCCAGCCAGTTAAGACCACATCTGTATAACTGAAAGATGAAAATCTCAGACAAATTACTCAAATGTCATAAATCCAAAAGGTGAACACCTAGTTATTATGTTTACTAGCATGAATTTTGAGGATTTTTTTCTTAAGGATAATGGCTTATTACCCAAATGTGGAGAATGTGGGAGAAAAAAATATGATATCCATCTTCTTTTTAATAGGTCCCTGATGTCAGTCAGTGGTACTTAGGGAATATAAATTCATTCCATAATTTTTCATCCAGGCACAGTGGGCTTCTAAATTATTTTTTCTTTTTAATTGGTAATAAACTTTATATTTTATGGCAGCTTTAGATTTATGACCTTTATGTTAAGTTTGTGCTGTAATAACCAGTCCTCATACTAAATAGACTTGTGGACCTTTTGAAATATCTTGAATTAAAAAGTGAATGTGGGGATTGGATGGAGAAGAAAAACTGAGCCCATGCACCTGCTCTCCTGAAAATCCTGGAACTTGCACACACAGACAGATTTCAAACAGTCAATGTCCAAGCTGGAAAACCAGAATCCTTGGCGTAACGTTTTGGGAAGTTTCTGAAAGATAGGAAGATGGAATTGGATTGATGGAGGACAGCCTGAAATATGGTGCAAGGATTTTAGGGATTCTCTAAATTCAGAGGCAATAAATATAATATTTTTCAGACATAGGACTGTGCCAGCATACCTCTCAGGGCTAGTGGCTGGGGATAGCTCCCACAAGCTGGTGGATGGACACCCTTTCAGGACACCTGAATCTCAGCCTAGGGGCGTTGGCGTGGTCCTCAGCCCAGTCGGTGCACAGTGTCCCCCACCAGCCCGCAGCACAGCCACACGGCTGTGTATGTGCTGTGCCTCCTGTTTGGCAGGGGTCAGTGAAAAGTGTCTTGTTGAAAGACAGCCAGTGCATTCTGGCCCCTTTTTTTTGAGGAAAGAGCAGCCTTTTGTCATTTGCAAAGAGGGCCTCCTAAGCGGTGTCCCCAGGAGTGGATTCGGCGTGTGAGCCATCTCTGGAGATGGGCTGGGGTCGTCAGAAATCATGTCTACGGACAGGTAACAAGGGACATCAGAGCCAGGCAGTGCCAGATGTTTAAGGACACCCACATCAGGAAGACTGATACCAAATTCACTGAAGAGAAACTCAAGTGCCCAAGGAAAACAAAACAGTAGATCAGTCTTTAAGAGGTGTACAATCAGTACTCTCAGAGGGTTGAGAGAGCTGTCATATCCAAGGAGAGAGAATTTAACTGATTTTTAAACAGCATGTTAAAATCTTGTAAACTAAATATTGTCATAATAAAAATCCAGTTAATGGGCTGAATAATTGAATAGGCTTAAGTGAACTAGAGGAACATTTAAATGAAGGAACTGTCTCAGAACATAGTCCCAAAAGGAAAGCAATAGAAAATCTGAAAGAAAAGTTTAAGAAACATAGAGCACACATCAAGAAGTTCTAATAGGCAACTAGGAAGAGTCGCACAAGGAAGTGGCAGAAAACGGAGGGAAGAACACCTTCAAAGAAATGATAAAAAGGGAATTCCCCTAACATGAAATTTCACATTAAAAAAAAAAAAAATCCCTACCAAATGCAGAGCAGTATAAATGAGAAAAAAGCCTTACACCTAGACACGTCATGTTGAAATTTCAGAACATGAAGCATTAAAAAAAATTTCTGAGAGCTGCCAGAGAGAAAATGTCTTTATTATTCACAAAGGAATGACTCAGGTTGGCATCACCCTTCTCATTGTCAATACCGAATGCTCAGTGACACTGAGGAATGGATTCAGAGTTGTGAAAGGAAATGATTTTTGAACCTAAAATCTTCAGCAGAAAGAGTAAAACAACAGCAGCAACAATAAAACATGTAGAATAGAAAATGTAGAACAAGCTGGCTGGAATAAGTCTAAACAGATTAGCGGTTGCCATGGATATGTACTGTCACTGACATAAAATGTAGAATCGATAAAGAAAAGAATGGATAATTTAAGTTTAATAAAAAATTAAAATCTTTAGTATAAAAAAGTGTCAGAAAACCACCAAGACCAGTAACAGACTTGGAGGGAATATTTGCAACACATATGACAAAGGGTGAATGTGCCAAACATAAAAAGAACTTCCAGAGATGAATACTAAAATATTTTTCCCTTAATAAGGCCTTCCCTGGCCACTTCATTTAAAAGTGCAACAGCCCATTCCCAAACTCCCTCCCTCCTTCCTTTCCCTGTTGGACTTAACACCCTTATCACACATTCCTACTCACCTTGTTTGGTCTCAGCCTCTCCTCCTAAAGTTCACAAGAACAGGAGGTTTTGCCTTTTTAATTCACTGCTGTATTCCCCATGCTCAGAACAGAATTTTGTTACACAGTAGTAGTTGTTGTTCAGTAAGAATTTGTTGAATAAATGGACAGAATAAGTAAAACACAATTTTAAGTTCTGTTAAAATACAGAACTCTAATGCCAGCATGAAAAGATATTCACAAGGAATCATAAGACTGCAAATTAAAACAATGAAATATTATTCGCCTAGGAGCTAGCTTATCAAAACATAAATAGTTAATGCTAAATGCCAGCGAGGTTGCAAGGAAATGGGGATTTTTATGTAGAGTTAATGGGAGTAGAAATTGGCAAAGGCTTTTGGGACGATAGTTGGTCAGTATTAAAAAATTTGAAATGACTCAACAATTATAACTTCGAGACTAAAAATATTTTTTTACAAAAGAAGAAGGAATATTTGCTTATGTGCAAAAAGAATCTATGCATAAAGATATTATAGCATTATTCGTAATGGTGAAAATTTGAAATAATCCGAATGTAGGGATGTCTACATACATGTGGTGCATCCTCTGTACCTCATGGAAGTTGAAAGTAATAAAGTGTAGACAGGTAGAGTGACATAAAGAGAGCTCTCCTACACACTGAAATGGAAAGTTTAAAAAGAAATTTAAAAATTTCAAGTAAAATATAGATAGTATAATCCTGTATAAAAAGAAGCCAGCATACATATTCATATATATATATATATATATATATATAAGCGCCTAGAATGGAAATTGGAAAGGTGTACACACCAAGTGTTGCCTCTGGAAAGAGGATTGGGATGAAATGGGGTAGTGAAGAAGGCCTTTCACCTTTTCTCTGCATATTTTGTACTGTTAAGTGGTGAGATGGAAGATTAACAATGGCCTTGATTTCAGTGCCTACTATGCACCTTCTATTGATAGGTCTGTTGCATACATGAACACATTTAATTTGTAAATCTGATTTACAAATGAGAAAATCGAGGATGTTATGTTAAGCAACTTGCACAAGGTTATATCTCCTATTGCTTTATTCATGCATATTTTTAAATAAAAGGAGATCCTTTTATATTTAAGAGCTTTAACTGCTTTTCTTTAACCATAAGATTCTAGTAAGGATATCTTTTTATGTCAGTAAACGTGGATCTGAAATCTATGTTGTCATTTTTAATGGCTACATTGGATCACATCTTATGCATGGACCATAATCCATTCTACCAGTTCCCTGTTATGGACTTGAAGAGTTTTTACAGTAGTGGGCTATCACAAATAAGTTTTAGTAAATATACACACGTTTTCGTGTACATACTTCTCTGATAATATCCTTACAACAAATTCTTCCTAGATGTATAATTGTAGAGTCAAAAAAGATGTAAATTTTAAATGTTGACATATATTTTCACATGACCTTTCAGAGAAGTTAAATCAATTTACATCCTTACCAACATGCATATTGGCCTTTGTTTAAATTTGTGCTAATCTGATAAATAATAAAAATAATCTCATTTGTACCTTTATATGATTTTAAAATATTTTATTTACAAAACAGAAATAAGCAGCCCTCTACTACACACATGGTTCAGTCAGTAAAATGAATTCAATGATATCTCAGCTGACCCAGTTTATTTCATCTCTGATTCTCAACAGGCAAAATTTTGAAATTGTACTGATTACAAATGAAGAATTTGAATATATATTATAAATTATACTTATTTACACAGATAATATTCTAGGAATAGTTCTAATCTCATGTTTTATACAGACAATCTCAATATTTTTTAGTCACTTTCTTATATGCTCTATTATATATTCTGCATATATATATATATATATATATATGCTCTGTTTAGAATTGAATAATGCTATAATGAAACCTAAATTTCATACAGTGATAAAATACTTATGTTTGGAATGAGTTATACAGGGAATTTAATAATTGAATATAGTCGTATTTGATTTTCAGGTAATATTTTTTCACTAAATCAATGACTAATGCAATCTCAACCAGGAAGTAGCCAGAAAGCTCCTTATTTCCTTCATTTCCTCACTTGTCAGGGACGGAAGTGGATAATAAAGTATCTCACAAGGTGATCCCACCAGGGCACAGCCATTCCCTCTCTGTGCAAGCCTGGACTTGTCTGGCTCACGCTCCCCTTGGGAAGAGGGAAATGAAGCTGGAGTGTAATGAAGTGGTTCTGTCCAGAGACACTTTCCTCGTGGCTGAATTACGATGAGCAGGAAGTACACTTTACCTATGTCCCTTCTAGTTCCTGTTGGACTTTGTACAGCCTGGAGTCAGAGCCAAGAGGGGGAATAGGAAGTCCTGGGAACTTTGCGTAAAAAGTCTCTGCTCTCTGGCTTTCATTGCTGAATGCCTCAGGCTCTGATGTGGCCATACCTCACAGGTAGCAGAAAGTTGAATCTGGGCCACCATCTGACAGGGGGTGGCCTCCCTGCTGTGTTGAGATCTAGCTCTGGGAAACGGGCCTCAGACACAAGAAACCAGCATCATCTTTGACCATCTGCTCCTCATATCCCTGCTGGACAGACAAATGCAGCCCCCTTGGCAGCCAGCGGAGGTGGTCAGTAGGCTATTTATTAATTTGTCACTCTGTGCCTACTGGGCTTCGAGCTCTGTGCTGGAAAATCAGAAGTCTGCGGCCCAATGTGGTCCCTGCCTTCATGGGACTTATAGTCCAGTGATAGAGACACACACTAGACAGATAATGACATTGACAATCACTCCCCCACCTGTGATCGCTTCAGTGCTGAAATCCAGCGCTGTGTGTTCACAGCCATCCTCATGGTACAGAACTGACCACTACCTCTGCTTGGCTGGCGCAGGCGCAGTTCGACATCGCAGTGGCCAGCGAGATCATGGCGGTGCTGGCCCTGACGGACAGCCTCACGGACATGAAGGTGCGGCTGGGAAAGATGGTGGTGGCCAGTGACAAAAGCGGGCAGCCTGTGACAGCAGATGATTTGGTGAGTATGTCCCACCGGAAGCTCCAGGGATCACGCTGTCCTTGTTCTTTCGCAACCACAAGAAGGAAGGTTTTCTTCCTTTTCTTAGTGTGTATAATTGGGATCCAGAGAATTTCTGTACATGCATTTCTTTCCTCTCAAGTCTGTTTGTCTTATACCTTCCGAATGTTCTCATGGGCACTTATGATATGCTAACGTCTGGCTGCAAGCTAAACGTGAAATTTATTTCATAAGTCTTCCTCCATCCTTGCCAATGCTGATCTCTGCTTCTGGTTCGGCTGGGGTGGTGCCATCCCCCTGCAGTTGGTGGCCTTTTAAAAATGTGCAATCTATGCCTATGTGAAAAAACTGAGGGCAAATCCTCTCTCCAAGGAATAGAAGTAAGTGGCTCTACCTTCATTAACAGGAAGATAAAGTTAAAATTGGGATATTTTGGGCACCCGCCTGGCTTATTATTTAATTTTGTGCATTAGATTTGGGTATCACATTGTAAAAATAAATCTCTGCCTCAGTTGATCTTAATCTTCTAGCTGTTTTTCGAATGACATGTTGTGTTCTATAAAGCTTTCATGGTATACCACTGCCTTTTTTAGTGCTTATTCCAATTTGGCATGCTAATCTCTTTTTCTTCTTCCTCTTTGTAATAACAACCTTTACTATTCACTTAAACCTCACTTCCTCACTTGTGCCATAGCCATTTCATTTGCTCGTACATGTTTATAAGTGCTTGGGTATGACATAAGACTCTTCTTCTATTTATTTATTTTTGCCTCCTGTTGGGGAACTGAACACTAGTCTTCATGCAGCAAGTAGGGATACTATGACGTTACTCTAAATTTAAGCTCACTTTCCCACATATTGGGTCACATACAGTAATGGAATTTATTCTTCCCATCGAGATGAGATCCACCTTACTGTGCAAAATACGCTTTCTCCCTTTCTCTCTCTTTCTCTGTCTCTCTTTTTTTAAAGAATAAGTTCAAGAGATCTATTGTACAAGGAAGAAAGGAAGAAAATAGATTGGATGATCTTATCAATCATAAATGATTAAATATTATGAATACATAAATTGATCACATGAAAGAAACATTTGAAATTGTTGGGGATACGAGTAAAGGGAGAAAGTAATGCACTTTAGGGTAGAGAAGATTTTCCACATTCTACAACCTCACCTGTTAAACCTAAGGCCTACCATGGTAAAACACTACTGTTTTCTGATACCACGTGTAGCAAGGAATAGTACCCTTTAAAATCTTTTTTTCAGAGCTATATCCACAGGCATTTGCTCATTGGAAGACTTAACATAGTCTTCCAATAAACAATTTGTTGAAAACATCAAGGCACCACCCAGGGTCTTTAGCAAAACAAGAAGGGATTAAAAAAGAAAAAAAGAAAGAAAGAACAAAGTGAATGATGGCATCATATTTATGAGAAAACAACCTATAGCCTTGTGGCATTCTTTGGCACACTTTTTGCTGTAATTCTCAGGCTTCATTCCTGTTCTCTCTTCCTTTTCTTTTCCAGGACTGGAGAAAGAGGACTTAGAGGGAACCCAACCCAGGGCGTCCTAGGACTGGCAGGGTGCTGCCTTATTTTATGTATAAGTAGCATCAGCTTCACTGCAGGGAGAGAGAGAGAGCATGAAGTCTACCAAGTGCTGCAGTTTTTTGAGTGCTTTATCTGCAGGATAAAAGGTTTAGAGAGGGCAGGAAACCAGAATGGGTGCTTTTAGATTTTTCCCTTTACCTCCCTGCATTCCTGCTCTGTAAATAGCCTTGTTTCAGTTCTTCATCTTATTTCTTTGAGCAAGAGTAAAGCCTCTGGCAATGAAAATATAATGTGCGTACATTGCCAGAGAACACTTGGAGGTGTTGATGAAAGATGTATTTTCTAGCAAGCCTCTTAAATACCATCAAGGAAAGTTTTGAGGAAGGACAAGGTCTGCTACTTCCCCAGTGCCCTGCACATCTTAGAACCTCTGACATGATGAAATGAACAGAGGCAAAGCGCTGTCACCTGTCGCCAAGAGGTGCCTGCAGGGACACCCACCCTGCAAGCAGGCTGGAGAGAAAAGGCCAAGGGAGGATCTTTTGTCAGGAATCTAAATGTTTTTCTCTCTCCTGTAGGGGGTGACAGGTGCTTTGACAGTTTTGATGAAAGATGCAATAAAACCAACTCTGATGCAGACCCTGGAAGTAAGTGGTTTTCTTTTCATAAGTAATTGCTTATAGAGTTCGTGCCAATTAAATTGCTTTTGTGTTCCCGCAGAACAGGAGCACTCCCAGCCAGTATGAGGCAGGCAGGATGCTTCAGAATCACATCTTGG
>VSMD01017441.1:0-15354 GCA_008750895.1 Mirza zaza
AGGTCTGGTCAATAACTTAGAATTTTTAGTACAAGAGGCCCAAAGGACTTCTGGGAGACACAATGCAAACAGGAAAACACCAAGACATGTAGTCATCAGACTGATCAAAATATCAACAAAAGAGACCCTCCTCCAAGCTGAGAGGTGAAAGAAGCAAGTTAAATAAAAAGGGAAACTGATCAGAATAACGTCAGATTTCTCAACTGAAATATTACTAAACGAGGAGAGACTAGAGCCCCATTCTCACTCTTTTAAACAAAATAATGCCCAGCCAAGAATCTTGTACCCTGAAAAAGTAAGCTTTATATATGAAGGAGAAATTAAGACATTCTCAGATAAGGAAAGTCTGAGGCAATTCACCAAGGCAAGACCAGCCCTACAAGGAGTACTCAAAACAGTGTTATGAACAGAACAGCATAATAAATACTCACAGACATAAAAACACCCAAAACCTAAAGATTAAAGGATTCATATCACAATGGCTCAAGAGAGAAATCACAGCAACAATGTCCAACCCAACAGAATGAATAGTAATCTGCTTCACCTATCAGTTCTCTCAATAAATGTGAATGGCTTAAAATCCCCACTCAAGAGACATAGGCTGGATGAATGGAAAAGTAAATACAAGCCAAGAATCTGCTGTCTCTAGGAAACATATCTAACTTGCAAGGATGCATATAGACTCAAAGTAAAGGGGTGGAGATCAGTATTTCAAGCAAGAGGAAGCCAAAAGAAGGCTGTCATGGTGGTTATGATCTCAGATGATTTAGTTTTTAACCAACAAAAGGAATGAAAGACAAAGATGGTCATTATATAATGGAGAAGGGTACAGTTCAACAAGAAGATATAACAATTTTAAATATATATGCACCCAACTTAGGTGCATCAAGATTCATAAAGCAAACCTTACTGGATCTAAACAAATTGATTGACAGCAAGTCCATAATAACTGGAGATTTCAACACCCCACTGACTGCACAGGAGAGATCCTCCAAACATAAAATTAATAAAGAAATAATGTACTTGAACAAAACTCTAGCACAATTGGGTCTGGCTGACATTTACAGGAAATTCTACCCAAAATTCACTGAATATACGCTCTTCTCTTCAACTCATGGAACATTCTCTAAGATTGACCACATCCTACGACACAAAGTGAGTCTCAAAAAATTAAAAAAAAAAGAAATCATACCATGTATTTTCTCAGAAAACGGTGGAATAAAAGTAGAAATCAAACCTAACAGAAACTCACATTTCTACACAAAAATGTGGAAATTAAACAATGTTATACTAAATGATTACTACATAAATGAAGAAATCAAGATGGAAATAAAAAATATTTGAACAAAATGACAATGGAGAGACAAGTTATCAAATCCTCTGGGACACAGGTAAAACAGTACTGAGAGGAAAGTTTATTTCCATAAATGCCTATAACCAAAAGTCAAAAAGATCACAAATAGACAACTTACTGAATCAACTCAAAGAGCTGGAAAAATAAGAACAGACCAATCCCAAACTCAGCAGAAGAAGTGAAATTAACAAAATCAAATCAGAACTAAATGAAATTGACAACAGGGAAGCTATACAAGAGATTGATAAAACAAAAAGTTGGTTCTTTGACAAAATAAACAAAATTCACACAATTTTGCTAGGCTAAAGGAAATCAGAAAAAAGAAATCCCTAATAAGCTCCATCAGGAACAAAAAAGGAGATATCACAACCGATCCCAAGGAGATACAATATATAAATTACCCATACTACAAAAACCGACATGCGCACAAATTGGAAAATGTGGAGGAAATGGAAAAATTTCTAGAAACACACAGCCTGTCTAGGCTCAACTAGGAAGAAATAGAATTCCTGAGCAGACCAATATCAAGACCCAAAATAGAAACAGCAATTAAGAAGACAAGTCTTGGCCCAGATGGTTTCATACCCGAATTTTACCACACTTACGAAGAAGAACTGGTGCCTATCTTGCAGAAATTATTCTACAACATTGAGAAGAATGGAAACCTCCCCAACACCTTTTATGAACCGTACATAGCCCTGATTCCAAAACCAGGAAAGGATGCAACAAAAAAAGAAAACTACAGACCAATGTCCCTTATGAATATAGACGCAAAAATTTTCAACAAAATCCTAGCTAAACGAATCCAGATTCTTATCAAGAAGATAATCCATCACGACCACGTGGGCTTCATCCAAGGGATGCAGGGATGGTTCAACATATGTAAATCTACAAATGTAATTCACCACATGAACAGAAGCAAAAGCAAAGACTATATGATTCTTTCAATAGATGCAGAAAACGCTTTTGACAAAATTCAACCCCCTGTCACGATAAGAACACTTAATAAAATAAGCATAGAAGGGACATACCTAAAAATGATATAGGTCATATACGACAGACCCAGAGCCAAAACCATACTGAATGGGGAAAAATTGAAAGCATTCCCACTTAGAACTGGAACCAGACAAGGCTGCCCACTATCTCCACTTCTATTCAACATAGTTCTGGAAGTCCTGGCTATAGCAATCAGACATGAAAGTTGAATTAAAGGTATCCATATTGGGTCAGAAGAGATCAAACTGTCACTGTTTGTTGATGATATGATATTTAGAAAATCCCAAGGATTCAACCAAGAAACTCCTGGAACTGATAAATGAATTTAGTAAAATCTCAGGATACAAAATCAATACACAGAAATCAGAGGCATTCATATACACCAACAACAATCAAATTGAGAACCAAATCAAAGACTCAATACCCTTCACAATAGCAACAAATAAAATAAAGTACTTAGGAATATACTTAACCAAGGAGGCAAAAGACCTCTACAGGGAGAACTATGTAACACTGAAGAAGGAAATAGCAGAGGATGTAAACAGATGGAAATCCATACCATGTTCATGGGTCGGCAGACTGAACATCCTTAAAATGTCTATACTACCCAAACTGATCTACAGATTCAATGTAATACCTATTAAAATCCCAACATCATTCTTCACAGATATGGAAAAAATAATTTTATGCTTCCTTTGAAACCAGAGAAGACCCCGCATATTAAAAGCAATTCTAGGCAACAAAAACAAAATGAGAGGTATTAATATGCCAGATATCAAACTATACTACAAAGCTGTAGCAATTAAATCAATCTGGTATTGGCACAAAAATAGGAATATTGACCAGTGGAACAGATCTGAGAACCCTGATATAAAACCATCCTCATATAGCCATCTAATCTTTGACAAAGCTGGCAAAAACATACACTGGGGAAAAGAATCCCTTTTCAATATATGGTGCTAGGAAAACTGAATAGCCACTTGTAGAAGGCTGAAGCAAAATCCACACTTTTCACCTCTAACAAAAATCAACTCACGCTGAATAACAGACTTAAAGCTAAGGTATGAGACTATTAGAATTCCTGAGGAAAATTTTGGAAACACTCTCTGAGTCATCGGCCTAGGCAAAGAATTTATGAAGAAGACTCCAAAGGAAATCACAGCAGCAACAAAAATAAATAAATGGGACATGATCAAACTAAAAAGCTTCTGCACAGCCAAAGAAATAGTCATGAAAGTAAACAGATAACCTACAGAATGGGAAAAAATTTTCACATCCTACACATCTGATAATGGGCTGATTACTAGAATCTACTTAGAACTTACGAAAATCAGCAAGAAAAAAAATAAAACAACCCTATCAAAAATTGGGGAAAGGACATGGACAGAAACTTTTCTAAAGAAGACAGAATAATGGCTAAGGAACATATTAAAAAATGTTCAACATTTCTAATCATTAGGGAAATGCAAATCAAAACTACAATGAGATATCACTTATTTCCAGTAAGAATGACCTTTATCAAAAAGTCCCCAAACAGTAGATGTTGGCGTGGATGCGGCGAGATAGGAACACTTTTACACTGCTGGTGGGACTCCAAACTTGTTCCACCACTATGGAAAGCAATATGGAGATACCTTAAAGCGTATCTACCATTTGATCCATCAATCCCACTACTAGACATCTACCCAAAAGTTCAGAAGTCACTTTATGAAAAAGGCACCTGTGCTCGAATGTTTATAGCAGTACAATTAACAATTGCAAAGCTATGGAAACAACCCAAGTGCCCATCAATTCATGAGTGGATTAATGAAATGTGGTATATGTATACCATGGAGTACTATTCAGCTCTAAAAAACAACGGTGATATAGCACATCTTATATTTTCCTGGTTAGAGTTGGAACCCATACTAATAAGTGAAGTATCCCAAGAATGGAAAAATAAGCACCACATATATTCACCAGCAAACTAGTATTAACTGAGCAGCACCTAAGTGGACACATAGGTACTACAGTAATAGGGTATTGGGCAGGGGGGAGGGGGGCGGGTATATACATACATAATGAGTGAGATGTGCACCATCTGGGGGATGGTCATGCTGGAAACTCAGACTTGTGGGGGGAGGGGGGAAGGGCATTTATTGAAACCTTAAAATCTGTACTTCCATAATATGCTGAAAAAAAAAAAAGTCCCAAAACAACAGATGCTCACATGGATGAGGAGAGAAACACTGTTGGTGGAATTGCAAACTAGTACAATCTCTATGGTAAGTAATATGAAGCTAACTCAAAGAACTAAATGTAGATCTGCCATTTGATTGAACAATCCCACTACTGGTAATTTACCCAGAGGAAAAAAAAAAGCCATTTTATAAAAAAGATACTTGCACCTGAATGTTTATTGCAGCACAATTCACAATTGCAAAGATGTGGAAACAACCCAGTACCATTAAAATATAATTAGAGTAATAAAATGTGATATATATATATGTGTGTGTGTATATATATATATATATATATATATATATATATATATATTAGAGTACTACCTAGCCATAAAAAAATGGTGATCTAATGTCTTTTGTAACAACCTGGATGTAACCGGAGAACATTCTTCTAAGTGAAGTATCACAAGAAGGGAAAAACAAACAACATATGTACTCAATGCTAAGTTGGAACGAATTAATTATCACTTATGTGCTAATATGGAAGTAAAACTCAATGGAAATCAAGCAGGTGGGAGGGGGGTGTAGGGGATGGATGAATCCACACCTAACAGGTACAATGCACACGATCTGGGTGAAGGGCACACTTACCACTTTGACTCAAAGTGCACAAAAGCAAATTATGCAACCAACATGTGCATGTCTGCAGTATTCTGAAATTTAAAAAAATAAACAAATAAAAATCTGAAAAAATAATTTAAAACAAACAAAAACAAAAACAAAAACAAAGAAACTAAAAGGCCCTAACTTGAATTTAAAGCTCTACAACACTTTGCACGATAAGCTAAACCATTTATTCAAATATTCTGAGGATGTTCACATTCATTAGTTGAAAGATAATATATAGAGTGTAATATTTTTCTTTCATGTTGAAAGTTTCTTAAACATATTACCACTTTTAAGAACTCAACATGCTGGGTTTTTCGTGTTTGTAGAAAAATACAGAAAATTTTGATATAGCAAAATAGATAATTGAAGGAACCTCCCTCTGCAGAGTAATTGAATACTAGCATATTTTCTAATGAATTGCAGAACAGGCAACAATGGATTTATTTTCAAAGGCTATCCCCACTAAAAACAAAAACACACAGATCTGTGGGCAAAGCTGGGGTGGTTACTGATAACAATGATGTAAAAATAATGAAGTTCAGGACCAAATAATGAGAGCATAGACCTGCTCAATTAATATGAAGCTTTTACAAAATTACCCAGGCAGTGGGCCATGAAATGAGTCTCAAAAATTTTCAAATATTCTAATTATATTTCAAACATACTATGTAGCCTGACTATAATGCAATTAAGATAAGCATCAATAATTAAAATATAAATAAAAATACCAATATATTTAAAAACTGTAAGATACTCTACTGTGAAACTCACTGGTCAAAGAAAAATTTATAATGAAACTTTTATATACTTAGAACTGAATAATAATAAAAATAGCATATATCAAATTTGTTGTGCTACCATTATGGAGTAAAAGCTTCAAAAATTCTGTCCCTAGCAAAACAACAATTTAACTGGAGGAAATTATTTTTAAAAACCAATAATATAATGTCTCTGGAAATTATCCTAAGGTCACACTGCAAATAGAGAAACATTCATTCAAAAATCCTAGTAAATCTCAATAAGAACAATGAAACTGCAACCTTGCCACCCTCTTTCCTGTGTCAGAGAAGCTTTTACCTTGGTCCTCTACTCTGGGAAGGTGTGGCCTTAGTAACAGAACTCCCTCTCTCTCTAGCTCCTAGTCTGAGGTTATAGTTTCATGTTGAGAGAGAGAGTTTTCTTTCTCATTTTTCCCAGCCCCATGTTACAGATCGTCTGTTCCATGCAAGAGTGACTAAAAAGCTGAGAGGTCTAAGGCTCGCTTCTTCCATTCAGGACCTACTCATAGGACAGAAGCTGTACCACGGATGCAACGGACCAACAATACTGGATCCAAATGTTTTTAGCAGTAGTTGCCCTAGGAAGTGATGTGCTTGGAGGGACAAGGCAAAAAGACTAGAAAGTATTGTCTCTCTATGACCAGCCCTGATCAAGGAAACTACTTAAAATTGAACAGAGTTTGGATAATTCTATTCCTAATGCTGTTGTTGAAAATAATGGAGATCTTGGTAAAGAAAATCTAAGAGGGCATTCCTAGCTATATGAAACAAATAGGAACAAGCAAACATCATAGCAATATGAATCTTAACAGAGAAACCTAAGGAAAAATACAGAAAAAGAGTCATCATGTGATTATAGTAAATCCTGGAGGTGGGGAATGCTATGTTTATCAATTAAGCTGCACCCACTCAAAAGCAATCACATCAAGATAGGGGCAGACTTGAAAATATTTCTTAAGCTACACTTAAACCAATCAGCACAGGAAAGATGTCTCACTGACAGAAGGAGCTGAAACATAACTTCTGACCAAACACTGATAAGTTAGTCTTACCCAGTGGTAATTTCTAGAAAGCCAGGCTTAAAAATAAAAATACATTCAATCATGGTAGTCTGGAATATTGTGTGCATACTCAATGCTGCACCCTTTCAGGAGCCAGCAGAAAGTGAACTTCCAAGATACTTGTCACTGGTTGAACATGTGGCAAAAAAAACATAAATTCCATGAACTCTAATAATAGCCCCCAAGGCATACACACATCAGCAGTGAAGGATAAACACTAATTTCCTAAGGAGGCTTAAGAACACCTTTGATCAATAAGTTACTTATGGTAACCCAGAAATTACCTAGGTATAGTAAAACTTATCAGAAAAGGGAAAAAATAGGACCAGGGATATTAGAGTTTGCACACTACAGGAGAAATACACATCTCAGAATCAGTTCCTCCTGGACACTAACAAATAGGAGAGTGGTATAGGAAATCAGTATCCAGAGTTGCTACAACATATTATATAAAAACTCCAGTTTTCATATAGAAATAAATCCCAAAACTTAAGGAAAAAATTAAATAACTTGATTTAAAGATGAGCAAATAACTTAAATAGACATTTCTCCAAAGATGATATACAAGTGGCCACCAAGCATATAAAATGAGGTCACCATCACTAATCATCAGATAAATGCAAATCAAGACCACAATGATATATTGCCTCACACCTGTTAGGATGGCTATTATCAAAAATACAAGACATAAACAGTATTGGCAAAGGTGTAGAGAAAATGCAAACCTTGTACACTGTTGATAGCAATATATATTAGTATTGCCATTATGGAAAACAGCATGGGAGTTTCCACAAAATTAAAACTACTACTACCATATGATTCAGCAATCACTTCTGCGGATATACCCAAAAGATTGAAAGCATGGTCCTGAAGCAACATTTGTACAGGCATGTTCATAGAAGCACTCTTCACAATACTCAACAGGTGGAATGAAGCCAAATGCCCATAAATAGATGAATGGATAAATAAACTTTGATATATACATAAAATGAAATATTATTAAGCTCTAAAAAAGAAGGGAATCATATCACTTGTTATAACATGGATGAACATTGAGGACATTTTTCTAAGTCAAATAAGCCAGTCATAGAAAGAAAAATACCATGTGACTCCACTTATATAAGGTATCTAGGGTAGTCAAATTCATAGAAACACAAAATAGAATAATGCTTGCCATGGTCTGAAGGTGGGGGAAAATGGGTTGGTCTTAGTTAATAGATATAGAGTGTTAGATTTGCAAAAATAAAAAGTCCTGAAGATATGTTTTACAACACTGTGGATGTACTTAACACTGCTGAATTGCACACTTAAAAATGGTTAGGATGGCAAATTTTATGTTATGTATTTTGCTACAATTAAAAAGCTTTATGGGCCCACGCCTGTAATACTAACACTCTGCACTCTGGGGGGCTGATGCAGGTGGATTGTTTGAGCTCAGGAGTTCAAGACCAGCCAGAGTAAAAGCAAGATCCTGTCTCTACTACAAAAAAAAGTAGAAAGAAATTAGCTGGACAACTAAAAATATATATAGAAAATATTGGCCAGGCATGGAGGCACATGCCTGTAGACCCAGCTACTCAGGAGGGTGAGGCAGTAGGATTGCTTGAGCCCAGGAGTTTGAGGTTGCTGTGAGCTAGGCTGACACCACAGGCAATAGAGTGAGACTTTGTCTCAAAACAAAAAAAAAGCTTTATAATAAAAAAATCCAATTTTTTGAAGTCCAGCTAAAATAAAAAAATTACAAATATGTGACAAATTCACAGGAATAAAAGTTGGCAATAGAAACTACCTTTGATAGAGCTCAGATAATTAATTTAACCATGACATCAAAACAACTATTATAAATAAATAAAAATCAATAAATCAAAAAGAAACAATGCTCAAATAATTATAGGAAATTATGATGGCAATTTATCATCAAATAAAGGATATCAGTAAAGAAATATAAATTATCCACTCATGTATTGATGGGCACTTCGGTTGTTTCCACATCTTTGCAATTGTGAATTGTGCTGTTATAAACATTTGAGTACAGGTGCCTTTTTAATAAAGTGACTTTTGTTCTTTTGAGTAGATGCCCAATAATGGGATTGCTGGAGCAAATGGTAGATCCACTTGTATCATTTTGGGTGTTGGGCAGGTGGGAGGGGAGGGGATGGGTATATACATACATAATGAGTGCAGTGCGCACCAACTGGGGGATGGACATGCTTGAAGCTCTGACTAGAGGGGGCAGGAAGGCAAGGGCAATATAGGTAACCTTAACATTTTTACCCCTATAATATGCTGAAAATAAATAAAATAAAATTAAAACATAATTAAAAATATAAATTTTCAAAAAGAAACAAAATTTTGGACTTGAAACATATGATAGCTGATATAAGAAATGAATTCGAGTGGATCAATAGCTTTGACCTGCCATAAGAAAGAGTCATCAAAGTTGAAGATAGATTAATAAAGATAATATAATCTTAAAAGTAGAGAAAAAAGAAAACTGAAAAAAATCTCAAAGAAATGTGGGACATCATTTAGGATATAAACATAGGTTTAATAAGAGTACCAGGAAGAGAGGAGGGAGGAAAGGGGACACAAAAAGTATTTAAATGATATTGGCTGAGACAGAGTGTCTCTGAAGAAAAGACAGATTCTAGAAGAAATTATAAGAAAGAAGCAAGAAGACGAGCATACATCAGATGAGGGTTGGCAGGAGGAGTACCTGAGACAACGGGAGACTCCACGGGAGGAGGTCGCGGAGGAGAACTGGAGGCTGGGACCCCCGGAGCAGCCCGGAGACCAGTGAGAAGGGTAGGTGGACCTGCCGTTTCCCCTCCCTTGCATCCCGGACTGCTGGTGGGCTCCCCAGCAAGCGGAGGGAACTGCGGACAACAGCCCAGCGACGGCCGCCGCCAGTGAGTGATAGGCCAGTAGCGGACACGGCACCAGGCTCCCAACTCCCTAGGGGCACCTCCGTGTGCACAGACCCGAGCTGCCCGGCAGACGCCATATTGCCTCCTCCTCCCCTCCCCCCGACCCTACCCGCGGCTTCCCAAAGAGACAGAGAGACAATATAGCCACCAGCCACAGACACCTCCAGGGAACAGGACCTTCCCTTTTGGGGCCCTACAACAGCTGACTAAGGGGAACTCAGACTATGAGCTCTCTGCCTGCCAGCCCTACCAGGTGCTGCTGGCACGGTGATCCCAGGAGAACCGGGCAGAGCCTGAGGTTGAGAGACATAGACCCTGCTTGGGCTCCCTGTGGGTGAATGGGGACAGGCACTCGTCTCCCTGGTGGGGACAAAGTTTGAACTCTGGGACCCAGAGGTCAGACCTGAAGACCACATCCTGTGCACCTAGGCCTCGCATTGCTCAGGACACAGAAGGGATATACGTGAACAGCCTGCTGAGGTGTGTGTGCCTTCAGGAGCAGATCAGCGTCCTAGAGGGCAACCCTCCCCCCAAAGGGAGGCCGTGCACCCAGCCCAGGTGGCGTTCATGCGCAGGGAACATCCTGGCTGGCATCACAGCCAGGGGAGGCCTGGAGGCGTGTGATCTGGCCTGCTGACAGAGGCTCAGGAGTAGCCTCGGAGTTGGGGATGGTGGAAAGAGGCCAGGCCCGCTCCAGACTGTGGGTCTCAGACAGCCCCACCCCCACACGCAGACTCTCTGACTGAGCGGGGCCATTCCAGCCCCTCCCTGTCAGCTTTGCCTGGAAGCAGAGAACAGAACTTTGACCCCTGCTAATGACATTGGTGGTGCCTGAGGGTGGGCTTACCCAACCAAGCTCCGCCCAGACTCTCCCCTAGACCAGTCCTCACTGAAGGGGAGCAAAGGACACACCTGGAAGTCCCAGGGCCCCACCCACCACCTGAGGCACTAGAGTTCTCTCTTCAGGAACAAGAGCTGATAACAGGACACAAAAACAACAGCGTAGCCTGTTCCTCCAAGCAAGTGCCACCTACTGACAGGAAGAGCATCCTGCACACCCTTTTCACGACACCTACTGACTCATTATACAGGGAGTGGTCAAATCTCACCCACAGACACCACCTACCGGCTCAGAAACTAAATAAGGCTTGTGAATACCCAAACAAAAACCTAAAGAAAAGAAACAACAACTGATCGACATGGGAAGAAATCAGCGAAGGAACTCAGGAAATATGAAGAACCAATCAGAAAAAACACCCCCAAAGAGTAGCCTCAGCCCCCTAGAATTGGACACCAGCCAAAATCAGGCAACCAAAATGACAGAAGAGGAATTTCATATGTGGATCATAAGAACACTCACTGACCTGCAAGAACAACTCAATAACCAGCACAAATAAACCACAAAAAGCCTCCAGGATCTAGAAAAAAAGTTCACTAAAGAAATAGACACAATGAAGAAAAGTTTAACCGAACTTCTGGAAATGAAGAATCAGGTCAGAGAACTACAAAATACAGTGGAAAGTTTCAAGAACAGGGTATACCAAACAGAAGAAAGAATCTCAGAGATTGAAGATAACACCCTCCAATTAAATAAATCAGTCACAGAAATAGAGCAGAGAAACAAGAGAAAAGAGCAAAGCCTACAAGAGCTGTGGGATTATGTGAAGAAACCTAATGTGAGGGTCATAGGGTTACCAGAAGGGGAAGAAGACAACACTCACGGGTTGGACAAGCTATTTGAAGATATAATAGAGGAAAATTTCCCAGGTCTTGCTAATAATCTCAATATACAAGTTCAAGAAGCTCAGAGGACCCCTGGGAGATTCAATGCAAATAGGAAGACGTCAAGACATGCAGTCATCAGACTGACAAAAATATCAACTAAAGAGGCTCTTCTAAGAGCTTTAAGAAGAAACAAGCAAGTAACTTACAAGGGAAAGCCAATTCGAACAACATCAGACTTCTCTAATGAGACTTTACAAGCAAGGAGAGACTGGGGCCCCATTCTCACTCTTCTGAAACAAAACAATGCCCAGCCTAGAATCTTATTCCCTGCAAAACTAAGCTTCGTATATGAAGGAGAAATAAAGACATTCTCAGACAAGCAAAGGCTCAGAGAATTCACCAAGACAAGACCAGCCCTACAAGAAGTACTCAAAACAGCATTATGCACGGAACACCATAATAATAACCCACGAATATAAAAAAAACCAAAACCAAAGACTAAAGGCCAGATACTACAATGGCTCAAGACGGAAATCATAGCAACAACATCCAACCCAACAGAATGAACGGTAATCTACCTCACCTATCAGTTCTCTCAATAAATGTGAATGGCTTAAACTCTCCACTCAAGAGACATAGGCTGGATGAATGGATAAGAAAATACAGGCCAAATATATGGGGTCTTCAGGAAACACATCTAACCTACAAGGATGCATATAGACTAAAACTAAAAGGGTGGAGATCAGTATTCCAAGCAAGTGGAAGCCAAAACATGGTTGGCGTGGCAGTTCTAATTGCGGACGATTTAGTTTTTAAACCAACAAAAGTAGTGAAAGACAAAGAGGACCATTATATAATGGTGAAGGGCACAGTTCAACCAGAAGAGATAACAATTTTAAATATATATGCACCCAACTAAGGTGCACCCAGATTTATAAAGCAAACCTTACTGGAGCTAAGCAAATGAATTAATAGCAACTCCGAAATCACCGGAGATTTCAACACCTCACTGATGGCACAAGACAGATCCTCCAAACAGAAAATTAATAAAGAAATAATGGACTTAAACAAAACTCTAGAACAATTGGGTCTGACTGACATTTACAGAACATTCTACCCAAAATCCACTGAATATATGTTCTTTTCATCAGCACACGGGACATTCTCTAAGATTGTCCATATCCTAGGACACAAAGTAAACCTCAAGAAATTTAAAAAAATAGAAATCATACCATGTATCTTCTCCGATCACAGTAGAATAAAAGTAGAAATGAACCGTAACTGAAACTCACACTTCTACACAAAAACATGGAAATTAAACAACCTCCTACTAAATGATTACTTCATTAATGAAGAAATCAAGATGGAAATAAAAAAATTCTATGAAGAAAATGACAATGGAGAGACAAGTTATCAAATCCTCTGGGACACAGCTAAAGCAGTTCTGAGAGGAAAGTTTATCTCCATAAATGCCTATAACCAAAAGTCAAAAAGATCACAAATAGACAATCTAATGAAACGACTCAAAGAGCTGGAAAAAGAAGAACAGACCAGCCCCAAACCCAGCAGAAGAAGTGAAATCAACAAGATCAAATCAGAGCTAAATGAAATTGAAAACAGGGAAGCTATTCAGGAGATTAATAAAACAAAATGTTGGTTCTTTGAAAAAATTAACAAAATCGACACACCACTGGCTAAGCTAACGAAAAGCCGTAAAGAGAAATCTCTAATAAGCTCCATCAGGAACAGAAAAGGAGATATCACAACTGATCCCAAAGAGATACAAGATATAATTTATGAGTACTACAAAAATCTTTATTCACACAAATTGGAAAATGTGGAGGAAATGGACAAATGTCTAGAAACACACAGCGTCCCTAGGCTCAACCACGAAGAAATAGATTCCCTGAACAGACCAAACTCAACAGCTAGAATAGAAACAGCACTTAAAAATCTCCCTAGAAGGAAAAGTTCCGGTCCGGATGGATTCACACCCGAATTTTACCACACTTACAAAGAAGAACTAGGATCTATCTTGCAGAAACTCTTCCACAACATCGAGAAGAACAGAAACCTCCCCGACACCTTTTATGAAGCGAATATTACTCTGATACCAAAACCAGGAAAGGATGCAACAAAAAAAAGAAAAGTACAGACCAATATCCCTAATGAATATACATGCAAATATTTTCAACAAAATCTTAGCTAACCGAATCTAGACACTTATCAAAAAATAATCCATCACGACCAAATGGGCTTCATCCCAGGGATGCAGGGATGATTCAACATACGTAAATCTATAAATGCAATTCACCACATAAACAGAAGCAAAAAAAAAGACCACATGATTCTTTCAATAGCTGCAGAAAAAGCTTTCGCAAAATTCAACATCCTTTCATGATACGAACACTTAAGAAAATAGGCATAGAAGGGACATACCTAAAAATGATACAAGACATATATGGCAGACCCATAGCCAACATCATACTGAATGGGAAAAAAATGAAAGCATTCCCACTTAGAACTGGAACCAGACAAGGCTGCCCATTATCTCCACTTCTATTCAACATAGTGCTGGAAATCCTGGCTACAGCACTCAGACAGGAAAGTGGAATTAAAGGTATCCAAATAGGGGCAGAAGAGATCAAACTTTCACTGTTTTCTGATGATATGATATTATATTTAGAAAATCCCAAAGATTCAACCAAGAAACTCCTGGAACTGATAAATAAATTCAGTAAATTCTCAGGATACAAAATCTATACACAGAAATCAGAGGCATTCATATACGCCAACAACAATCAAATTGAGAACCAAATTAAAGGCTCAATTCCCTTCACAATAGCAACAAAGAAATTAAAGTACCTAGGAGTATACTTAACCAAGGAAGTAAAAGACCTCTACAGGGAGAACTATGAAACACTGATAAAGGAAATAGCAGAGGATGTAAACAGATGGAAATCCATTCTGAGCTCGTGGATCGGCAGACTCAACATCATTAAAATGTCTATACTACCCAAACTAATCTACAGATTCAATGCAATACCTATTAAAATCCCATCAGCATTCCTCACAGATATAGAAAATATAATTTTACGCTTTGTATGGAACCAAAGATGACCCCGAATATCAAGAGCAATTCTAGGTAACAAAAACAAAATGGGAGGTATTAATATACCATATATCAAACTATACTACAAAGCTGTAGTAATTAAACAATCTGGTATTGGCACAAAAATAGGAATATTGACCAGTGGAACAGATCTGAGAATCCTGATATAAAACCATCCTCATATAGCCATCTAATCTTTGACAAAGCAGACAAAAACATATGCTGGGGAAAAGAATCCCTTTTCAATAAATGGTGCTGGGAAAACTGGATAGCCACTTGTAGAAGGCTAAAGCAGGACCCACACCTTTCACCTCTCACAAAAATCAACTCATACTGGATAACAGACTTAAACCTAAGATATGAAACTATTAGAATTCTAGAGGAAAATGTTGGAAACACTCTCCTAGACATCGGCCCAGGCAAAGAGTTTATGAAGAAGTCCCCAAAGGCAATCAAAGCAGCAACAAAAATAAATAAATGGGACACGATCAAACTAAAAAGCTTCTGCACAGCCAAAGAAATAGTCATGAAAGTAAACAGACAACCTACAGAATGGGAGAAAATTTTTG